>CATQJL010000112.1:2807497-2824693 GCA_958299035.1 Cylicocyclus nassatus | reverse complement strand
TGCGAAGACCGTTTGTCTCAGAGCTATGCCACCACTGTAGAGGCGGTTCATCGCACGCAGAGACTGGACACCGCGCGTCCGACCATAGGTGCGATAGGGGAGCCGGGCTCTCCTCAGGTGAAGGGGGTCTCGGCTGTTTCCGACCTTCCAGGGTGAAGGAGATATGTGAGCCTAGGGGGGGGGGAGCAGGAAGAGGGAAAAGGTAAAAAAGGTGGTATGAAGAGCTCTAATTTGCACCTTATTTAGGTACAAATTGAAAAAAAAAATTTTAGATTTTAAAAAATAATAAATCAAAAAATTGACTTTATGAAGATCTGTGCTCCTATTTCATTGCATCATCAAAAAACGAAAGCAATAAGGTTTATCCCAAAAGGATGTACCAGTTAGGAACAACTTGCAATTCCTGCAAGTCATCATCAACAATATCACTATCGCTAACGTCAGAGACAACAAGTTCGCTACCTGAAAGGTCTTCTTCTTCCTTCAAAAGATCATCGGAGTAGAAGTAGAATTGCGTCAAAAGCGTTCTGAGTCGAAAATGGATTTAAAACGTTCTTCTTCTTCTAAGCGCTTTTGTGTTTTTTCCTGGCCCCCTGGTAGCACCAGGAAGTCAGCAGGTAGGTGACCAGTTTCTTCACACCATCTTTTAGGATATTTTGAAAAGTCATACGATGACAGCCTGCCTGGACCACTTATCAATCCTTTGAAGGCAGCGTCCAAGCAAATCTGGACCTATGGGGCTCTCAGGTGGAAAGTAATCTTGAGGTCCTAAATAAGACTCTGCCCAAGCGGCAGTTCAGATAGTGCACTCACAGCTAAGATATTGGGCTCCAAACTATGCCCCGTGACCGTATTCGCATGGATTCATGGCTCGGCACATCAGTTTCGCGTGGATCCTCGCGCGAAAGCGCCACGAATCCATGCGAATACGATCCCGGGGTCCAGTTTCGGGGAGAATATCTCAGCCGCTAGAGCAGCCGCTGAGCTGCCGCTTGGGCAGAGTCTTATTTAGGTCCTCAAGTTTACTTTCCAAGTGAGAGCGTCATAGGTCCAGATTTGCCTGAACGCTGCCTTTAAATGAAGTTTTTAGATAACAATATGTTTGGTAGAAGGTTGACATTCAAGTAATTGCTTAGATGCTCCACCGTTGTACGAGTTCTGCGTTGCGTTCTGATAACAGAATAGATAGAAAATCCCCTCTCCACCTCTGCCGTGCTAGTCGGAATGGGAGCTAGCTTTGCTAATAAGTCCATCAGATTTTTGCGGTAAGTAATGGGGAAAAAGCCAGATCGCATATGCTTTCGCAACATGGGAAGGAAATATTGCACACTTTTTTGGGCCTTGTCGAACTCTGGCTTCACCTCCTCTGGCATACGTCTTGTTAGCTGACGAGAAAGCTGCTCAACTTCTTCTTCAACAGCATCTGCGGAATAGCCGAAAAAAGTAGATACTATGCTGCGCGTTGGTTTTTTTTTTCAATATCATAGGTCATAATGTCACAAGGCGAGATACTTCCAGCAGCATAAAGCACAGAGTTAAAGGCAGTGGATCGGCAAATTCCAACAACTCGGGATTTTAACGCGGTAGGTTCCTTATCGCCCAACTATGAAAACAATGCAATCTCGGTTGCACAGCATGCCTTCCCTGCCGAGAAAATCGCTCTCGAATTTACACGCGCAGGCCAATCTTACACGCATCTGGGCGAGTTGGCAATTTCCTTCTCACCATTGGAGGCTGCCCGCCGCAACGCTATAACCATTGGGTCCTGGCACGAATTTAAAGCGTCATTGGCCTTGCTCCACTCGTCCAATATCAAAGGGAAGGGCATTAAAAACGCTCAATTTCGCCGTTTTCAAGCTTTCAAAAGTGGATTTTCGGGATCAGCGTATTGAAAAACCCCCAGGTATGCGCAAATCTGACTAGGTTGAGATTTGCCGAGCCACTGCCTTTAAGTTCGTACTCCAGTCGGGATCTAAGAGCAGTAGCTATGCTTTGTACTAACACCTTCCTTTTGTTCATATCCATGTTCGTGAGTTTAACAGCCTTGAAATCTTCAGCAATGGACTTCCTGGACATTTCCCCATTGGAACTAGGCAATCTGCTTGGATTTCTGATGTACGAAATAGAGAGTTTCGCTCAATTGTCAACTCTGTATCAATGTCGACAACATTTTCGTCGGCTTAAGACTCTCCTTCTGCCTCGCTGTTGAACTGGAACACATGCGAGTCATCTGCGATTTTGTAAAGTATTCTGCCTGCCGTTGCTTCTCTAAACTGCCAATCTTTCCAAAATATTGAAGGATATTTCAATAACATGTTGTTCTTCTGAATGCCTTAAAGTTTTTGATTCATTGATACCAACCATTCTCTATAATTAGGTGAGTCTAGAGCGTTTCCACGAAAGTGACCTCTTCAGCACTAGGTTTACAGAGTACAGATTCCAGAAATGGGCGGATTTTTCTGGGAAATTCACCAATCTCCCGTAGTTTTTTTGAGTATGTGCTGATAATGATGGCACAACTGTCAATTAAAAGCGCATTTTTTACTAAAAAAACATAAACATATAACAACGATAAGCACGCTTAAATAGACGCTTTCGCTCGCGTTCCCGTTAGTGCTGATATGAGGGATTTTATGTACTTCAAAAATCAACTGATTTTGTGTCCTAACTTTCTGCTCTCCAAATGAATGCTACGAGAAAGTCGACGGTCTACGTTTGTTAATGAAGACTTGCTCTTTAACAAAGATAGATAATCAGCAGTGATTAGGTCTTCGTTTGGCAGAAATCTGCTGTTGAAAATGGACATGTTTTCAGATAAAGTGCGGTGTATCTCTCGGTGGAGGAGGGCTAGAAAGAAGTCGATGGCCTAGGTCGAATCCCCTTTTCCTGAGCTTTCGAATGGCATATGAGTGCTGGGCGAAAAAACTTACCAGTTTTCAAAAATGGGGTGGAGATATTTACTATTAGCTTGCTCCACCCAGCTCCACCAATGTATTGGCTTTTATCGGTCACCGGAGCAAGTGCTTTTTAGAGCCGGGAAGCAAAGAAGCCTTAACATGCTGTATACCATTCGAAAGCTGAGATCATGGAAATTGACGTAGACCGTCGACTTTTTTCTAGGTCTTCTGTGTCGCGAGATGTGAGGGATTTTATGTACTTCAAAAATCAACTGATTTTGTTCCTCACTTACCGTCGCAATATACCCAAAAAAGTTGAAGCTTTGAACAAAAAAGTGTCGATTATATTACTAAAATAGGATTGATTGATTTTCATGGAACTGTAACGCTCAGGGACGTATTTATGAATGCTCGGAAAGAGTTTGTGCTTCTGTAGATGCTTTTTTTATGAATAAATAATATGAATAAACATATATACCGTTTCTTTTGTAAATTTATGAGTGTACTTGTTGTTTGAGGTACTTAGTCTGCAAAACCTTTTGATAACGATTTTTATTTTATATTCTCAGAGTACAATACCTCTCAGCCCAGGTGAAGGGGGTCATCCGAAGTTTGGCCTCAAAGTGAAGGGGGTAAGATCCATTACTCCTCCTATCGCAACTATGCGTCCGACTAGGACAGTTCGTGTTTGGAAGGACGGCAGACGGTGAAAGGTATGGTGCGCTTGAGCAGAAAGGCGACGCAGTAGCGCCCTGTCTCTGCGTTTGTTGAACCGCCTATATAATTTTTGAAATTGGCGAACACATTAGTGGTTTAGGGGCTGAGAAAGAATAATAGCGGAACAGGATTGTCCAGGTTCGGCTGTCTCTGAATCTTGGCATGGTGGATACTCGTAGTGGGATTGGCTGAGCGAACTTCAAGGTTGATAACGCTTTTTTATTCGCTAACGTTTCGGCGCTTTCGCCTTCTTCAGAGCCTGCAAGCCGAAAGTATATGAACTTACTCGCCCAGACGTCAACAATAGATAAAGTATCATTCAAGAACAAAGCCAGTGCTAAACAAAACCCTATTCACAAGCATATACTCACCTTAGATAGCACAAGACGGGAGTCCGAGGACCACCACTATACACAAGACTCAACCTCAGCTCTTTTATACGTGCCTTGCTGACCCGGCCTCATATTCGAATCCGCATAGGGACTGATAAGGCGCGAGTTCTCTCTTTATGGCGGCACACTCCTCCTTCCGGACTAGTACTATGCTTGTGAATATGGTTTTGTTTAGCATTGGCTTTGTTCTTGAATGATACTTTATCTATTGTTGACGTCTGGGCGAGTAAGTTCATATACTTTCGGCTTGCAGGCTCTGAAGAAGGCGAAAGCGCCGAAACGTTAGCGAATAAAGAAGTGTTATCAACCTTGGAAGTTCGCTCAGCCAATCCCACTACGAATAGCGGAACAATCAGTGATCTAGAGGTGTGATTTACAGAATCTCACTCTGAATCGATGAGTAAAAGCTTGTATTCATCGATACTGACTCTCGGAACAAATTAGATTACTTGGTAACGCTTTGCAATGAGTGCAGGTGCTTTGACTATGAAGCAAACATAGTCATACATTCAACAGCCAGTCGCCCATATTTCCTCCGACAAGTCAGTCAGTGATAGATTTTGTTGAAAAAAAACGATCTTAAACTCATCACTTGATTCTAGGAAGATGTTCACTACTGAACATCATGCTGTGGTGATATCTGATCAGGAACTTAATACGTAAGTGTTTCTGTAATAATTTCAAAGAAGATTATGTCCATGACATAGTGTGTCTAACTGCGAGACATTCGGAAAGCTGTAAAATATTTAGAACCTTGCGAAAATGATTGAATGTGACGACTTTGACGTTTACCCGAAAAACTACATATTTTTCTCTCGTGTCCTGTCCATACTATCTCCGTCGTTCAACGTTTTTGCCATATACTGCATTCTCTACAAGTCTCCAAAACAAATGGGTGGTTTTGCCTACTACCTGCTTATTTATCAAAGTGTTTCGAGCACATGCGACTTTATTTTTAACACCATAACAATGCCTGTGATTTTCTTCCCAATAACTATGGGTTACACCGGATCATGGATGGCCGAATGGTTTTCTATCGGTGTTCACCCTACCCTAAATTTGGTGGTGACATCAAATGTATGCATTGCCACTTGTATCTTATGCATATTCACTTATAGAGTTTATATGATCCTGCCATTTAATCATTTTCTCAGATTCAATGGCAAAGGTAGGTAAAAAATCGCCCTTCAACTATGCAATTACGATACAATTTCTAGGACACATTTATGCAAGTGTGGCTTATTTTGTGATTTACGTCCCCACTATTTTATCTTCAATGTTGAACAGCTCTCCAGATCAGAATGCAGCTAAACAGTGGGTGCTGACGGTAAGATGTCGATCGTGTGGAATTGATAGCTACTGGTGCATTGCGGAAGTAATGGCGTCGTGTGATAGACGCCAATGACTCACGGGCAGGCTCGGCACCAGCTAGAACAAGGGTTGAGACGAAGCCCACCTTTATCCAAAAAATTTTTTTACGAACTCTTGTTGGACCTTCTTCGACCCCTCTCCGCGCTCACTAGTTCTCACTGGTCATTTTGCTTGTGCTCTCGCTCACCCCGGGATAAAGTATTTATAAGAGTGAAAACCCACTTTTACTTGATAAACGAATTTAAAGATTTCCATTACTTCCTGCACCAAACAAGTTTTATTCATTATTGGAGCCGGGAATCCATTGGTCCAGCACTTTTCCCCTCCCCTGCTCCACTTCCCTCCGTCCCCTCCCTATATCAACACATGCGCCTCCCCTCCCGCAAGACGATGACAAAAAGCGTCTAACAAGAAAAACTCCAAAGAAGGAAAAGGAAATATGAAGGCAAGCATCGGGGCGCGCTTTTAGATCAGAGCAGACTGCATACCATTGAAAATCTCTGAAGGTCATTAAAAAAACCTGGAGGACCGTTTCTTGCCCGTTTGAAAAGCTTTGGTGGAGGTACCATGTATGTAAAAAAGTATGAAAATCATGCGAGCAGAAGACCAGTTCTAGTTTAAGCAGAACCCAGCTGGAATGCTCAGCTGATTCGGGAGAAAATTGGGCACGGATTCCATTCGTATAGGTTTTAAAGACACCGCCCACCCAAATTCTCGACTTCCATGTTTTGTCGTTTCCAGGCCTTCTGAAGGCCCTGATTTCGAGTATGAAGTCGAGAATCCTCGAAATCCACAAAAACCCCTTTTTGGAGAACAAGCGGGAAGGTGAAAGTGCAGGTTGCAGGGCTGCGGCGCTGTTGTCGCCCGGCGTATATCAGCGCCGCAGCCCGCCAAACCTGCAAGGAGTGACGTACTTTCCGAAGCGGATTTCTCGCTGCGGAAGCAATCTTTTGCGGGGAAACTTGGTGGTTGGCCTAATGTGGGGGCCCACATTAGTATGCCATCGAATTGAACCCTCATTTTAGGTGGACGGTGCCTTTAGCCCATTTTTGGGTTAACGCTCGAGTCCTTGTACGCGCATGCGCAACCAAAGTCGGTGAATACCATTGCGTTTTCGTTTGAATAAAGCATGATGTCTGATGCCATCGGCATGCTTGCGGCTCCAGCCCGGACCTCGCAAAAACAATGTCCCCTTTGCTTTTCCCTCCAGAAACAATCTGGTCCGGTTCCCTGCACCAGGCCCTGGTCGCGGTCGTGAAAGCGTGCGCATTCCATGAATCGACCTCATAAGATCTGCAGCCATCGCGTCACAATCGTAGTAAGTAGTTGCAAACCAAAGCACTTTTTCTAAAGAACTAGCCAGCGAGCTGGATCCCTGTCTCTCCCTCTCTCCGTGGGTTCAAAATGGCCTGGCATAATGTGATTCAAAAAAAAACATTATTCGAGAAAGAGCTGCAGATTACGAAGTTCTAGAAATGGGTAGATTTTTACTGGGCGACTGGAGGTTCTTACTTTGTCCTCCGATGCACCATGTAGAGACTCGCTCAATGCATTGATGGAAACAGCATAAAGTCATGACTCGAGTCACCGGATTGCGATTCTGTTCTCTTTACGACTGGCTTGCACCACTAGCCGCGTTGGCCACGCCTCTCTCGAGACGCGTTCGCGACACATATGAACCATCAAACGGCTGCCTTTCGATCGTTATAGCATGTCAACTTCGAATGAGCACCTCCTTTGCCGACTTCTAACACGTTGGTAATAAGTTTTGACCCTCTACTGAAAGGCATCGTTCTTTGTAATCTATCGCTACCAACCCTCCCACGTATGACAACAGCATATATACTCAGACAGTCGAAGGGATACCTCCGGGGGGGGGGGGGGGGCAAATGCCGGGTTTCTGCCACTTCATTGCTCCGGAGCCTTCCCATTCCACGCGTTTTGGTGCTCCGGAGCTCCTCCAAATCTGGATCGACGTTCGGGTTGCGTAACGGCACTGTCGGGCCGACACTTCTGGCAGCGGCGTCGACAAGACTCGCCGACAAGCCTAGGTAAACACAGATCAGACACACTCGCCTACACGCAATGAACTCTAAATTGGATTATACTCTAAAGGAACACGCGCAATAATTGGTGCTAATAGGCGATTAGCACATGTATCATGGGAAAACAAAAAATATTGCGAGGAAGTGGAAGGAAACCAGCAAAAAGCTTGTTTTTTAATGCAGCGAATAGTGGTATAGATGATGAGCGCGTTCACGAAAGCATGTTTTCATTAGTTTAAGGTATTTGAAAAAAGAGAGCTAAATCTATGGGCAATAGAGAGGAGGGTTTGAAGAGAATTTTCGGTGCGAAAAAAATGCTAAAAAGACTTTCCTTATAATCTCTCAAAGCAGAAGAGTCGGTGTAGTAGCAATTACAGAGTGTCCCTAAAAAAGTTCTTTTGTCTGGTCTATGAAATCTCCGTAATAGGTTTTGCTTTCGTTTTCGTTTTTTTTTCGTTCTTCCTTTTTTTAATCTTTAAGTACCATTCCGTAGAGCTAACAACTCAGATTTACAGCATAGCAACATACTGATCGCTCTTTACTGTAGAAGTACGATAGTAACTTATATGACGTGCCTGCAAGTTAGCTCAATTCTATAAAATTAGCAAAAACCTAAAACTTTTTCTAGTTGGGTTCTCAGAGGGCTGATTTCAGCAAATAGCTCTGCGTGGATATATCAAGCAATTTACACGATCTTATCAAGTTTTTGACTATTTATGAGGACCCCTGATGTAACTTTTGAACAGTGGTCTATAATGGCGTTTGTTACTTTACATGTAGAAATGAAAAATTTACATAATAACAAGATTTTCAGCTTTTTTGAATACTTTTTCAAGCGGAAATTTTCGCAGTGATGCGCAATCTTCAAAGTTCCTACCGTAATGCTAGAATAACAAAGAGAGATTAATGAATCTCTTCGAACCTAACTTGAGGCCAGCTCTACTGATATTAAAAGATTGGCGAAAGACATTAGCATAGATATAATAGATCAAACAAAGGGGATGTTTTGGACTCTGTCAAGATTACGCAGATTCCCTGACAGCAGTCATTGTGCGGAAATTTATGACCTTTGAAGGAAGATTGAGTATTTCCTGAATGAAGGAAAACTTAGGGTTCAGATCCGAACGCAAAAATGAAAACAACACAATCCGCGGGATTGAGTCTAAGAGTAAGAATAGAGTTCGCGAACTCCTTTCTCTTACTCAAAACCTGCAAGCTAAATGAGCTTAATCAGTATGGACTTGTCACTGTCCCCTCACTAATCTGGCACTTACTTTTGGAGAATAATTTGTCCTACTAGCGTTGCTAGACCTCACGTAAATGTGATTCTCTCGAGAGTAGTTCTGCGTAGGTTTTGCAGCCGTTGATTGAAACAGGTGCTTTAAGGATCATTTGACATGAACATTTGCTAGAAAACGCAGAGATCATCTTGTATATGATGATTCAATGTGATGACTTCGATCCTCACCCAGTCGTGTACAGATCCTTTATGGCCAGTCTGTCAATAGTCACTCCACCTCTAAATGCTTTCGCTATCTACTGCATCACTAGAAAATCCACGAAGCAAATGGGTTTCTATAAATGGTGGCTTCTGATGTACGAACTATCTTCATGTGTATTTGACTTCGTATTTACCATTCTCATAGTACCAGTGGTAATCTTTCCCATTCCAATGGGTTACGCCGATTCCCTGCTGGCTAGATTGATTTCGCTCAACGGGCATGTTGCCCTTATTCTATTTATTTCTTGTATACCCCTGCTCACCGTTACCTGTTTATATCTTTTCATTTATCGATGTTATGTGCTTCTTCCTCATTACCATATACTCAAAATGAATAAGAGAGGTGAGTTTTACCTAAGGAAGTTGCAGTGCTTTATCTCAAGGTAACTTTGTCTCAGGGATAATTATCACTAGCACCACGCTTCTCTTGATCTACTGCATTCCGACTGCTTCCGGTTTGGTGGTTATCTTACCCGACCAAAGGGAAGCCCGAGAATGGATGCTTCAGGTAAAGTGGCGCTACTGACGCAGAGAACTCAAAAATGCGTTCGAAGAGGCGGCGCGGTTCCATAGCAATTTTAACTTTCGTTACTCAATGGCACTCACATCTGATGCAGAGATTTTGATGCAGAAGGTTAGTGAGGCCGCTCGCTGAGTAAACTGCCCGAATCCCGCTGCGAAAGGTGTATTCCGAAGTGAAAAAACTCGCTCCAGAAGGTGGACGCCACTGCGGCGTCTCTCCCACCAACTTGGATGGACTAGAGGTAATAAGCCGTAAAATGTCGAAAATGGGGAACGGAACTTACTTACCCGAGATATTTAGCACCTCAAAGGTACGTGTCTGCGGGGTATAAAAGCGAGCTCGCTGCTTCCAGATGCTCCTTAGGATACAGCGCTAAGCTAGCTCCGCCCATACCTTGCACCTTTTTGGCGTAGACCCAAGAAATGTCAGAAAACCTGGCTATACCTGAGAACATCAAGGCTGGCTCAGCGTCAGAATGTGTTAGAAGGGGGCTGCGAGGCTCAAAATGGAACTGATGGAAAGAAAAAGATCATTTTAAGTACGATTCGAGCAGCAAAAGAGCTCTAATTCGCCGCAAAAAGATCTATAAAGCCAAAAACTCAGCTAAATTAAGCAGGACTTCTAGAAAAAAAGATGCGGACAGCTGATAAAGCAAACGGAAAAAATGCCTGCTGTACTTAAAGAAAAGCAATTTTTCAAAAAATCACGTTTATTCTGCTAATAAGTCTTTTATCATTAAGGTTACATCTCAGAGCATGCTGCTCCCATTAGAAAAATGGGTCATGCGTTTGTAGTTCCGGTAGAAACGGTGAAGAAGTAGTTTAACATGCCAGTTTTACGAAAACGTCTAGTTGAATCAACTCTCAACGTTTTCACACATAAAGGTCATATTTTGCTGGAAGATAAACAATCTGAAAAATACAAATTTCAGTAAACATTGATTGTTCTACATGCGATTGAAGAAGGCGTGCTTCATTTTTTCATCGAGGTTTCGTAAGTGAAAGTCGAATTCATGAGTTTAGTATTACTTCGACCCCGTAATGAAAAGACCGCGCAAAACTGATAGCATATCTGAAAAGAGCGTTTCAAAAAATCCTAGGTTTGTATTTTCATTGAAGAACAGATATTGCTGTTACCTCCTGGAATGATTTTCTCGCCTCGGAACGCACCTTTTGCAGCGGGACTTGAGCATTTACTTAATCAGACTTATCTTACTTGGCATCCTCGCTATTGTTCTACATCGGATCTTATGAACCTCAGATTCTGGGCAAACGGTGCCTCCAGGGCGCTACCACAAAGCGCCTCTAAAATTTTCATCCATTAGTTTCTCAATTAGGTTATTTTAGGAATATTCTTGTGCGCGACTGGTGATAGATGCACCACGTTTACAAATTTATACTCCTACCAGCATTCGTCCTTTGGTCTTGGTGGCAACCAGTCTCGGCATCCTCGCAGCTATCATAATAATCTACGCAATATTCCTGTCATTTAATTCTCTTCGTAACAGCCCTCAGTTGTCGCAGCGAACAAGAATGATGCAGCGACGATATATCTTTTATCTCTGTATCCAGGTATGTCAACTTGTTGTGACGCGGAGAATGAACGAAGTGTTGCGGAGCGATTCTGTGCATGCGTTTCCGAAGTAATACTTTGAATGTTCCTTTAGGTCTCTATCCCACTTACCACCTTATTGGTGCCCATAATGACTTTGATGTACCTGTTTGGAATAGCTGCTTCCCTTGATCAAGGTGAGTTCGTTGATTCATCAACACTTTTTGTACTCTTTTTACAAGCTACCGTTCCAGAAAGTGGTAACCTCGCTTTGTGTTGCATGGGACTTCATGGTTTTACATCTCCGTTATCTTTGCTCCTTTGTAATGACAATTACAGAAACTTTGTTTTCAGAAGGCTGAAGCTGAGTGAGTAATTCATCAGAATAACGCTCCAATTTCCTCATAAATTTTTTCTAGGATGCCTGCAAAACAAGCGAAAAGCCCATCCGAGTGCTACTATAGAGCCAATAACACGGTCATTTTTGACCGTATCCGTTCAACGGTGAATTGATGTATACAGGATTTGAATAAATATTTATATGTCAGATTGAATCTGTGTTTTTTCATTCCATTCCTAACTGCTACAGTGTGGATAAGAAAAAATGTTCGACATTAAGTCGGATAATGCAAGAAACCAGTGAACAATCAAAAGAAGAATCTTCACACGAACAAAAGGACATTGTGATGAAAGCAGGTAGCCAGAAACCTTTTTTTATGCGTATTAAAAATTTCTCAAGTAGCAAACGGGAAATTTTGGTTGTTTCTACAGTATCCCACTGTGTCTCGATCTTATTCCATGCCGAATGCCTAAAATAAATTAGATAATTGTTTTCGTCATCATTGATTTTATGGCTTGTCTCTCCTTTCTTCCATTGAGCGCAAAGTAGATTTGACTAGCCTGGATGACTGAGTCATTACTGTTGTATTCGGTTCGCTTGGTTTTCTTTAAATTAAAATCTTTTTTCTTGTCATTTAGTTCACTCCAACTTACTCTGGATGTTCATGTTGAAACAGAGCAGGCTCTTCTGGCGTAAGAAATAAAGTAATATTAAAATCAACTCAGAGACTTCACAGACTTCTGCAATCGTTTTTCTCTTTGTGATTCGCACTAATTGCAGAAATCTTGCGATCATTGACGTAATGGCGGCGAATGATTATAATGATAGGCGAATTGCTAAAAGCGATTACTCAACCTTCAGACATCAGAATCTGAAAACATTCAAAATTACCACAAGATCCCTAAACAAGTAGCGGGAACTCTTGCAGGTTCAATCATATGCTCAATTCTTTCAGTTTAAAAGATGCGTTTCGATAGGTACATTGTTCAAAAGTTACATCAGGGGTCCTCATAAATAGTCAAAAACTTGATAAGATCGTGTAAATTGCTTGATATATCCACGCAGAGCTATTTGCTGAAATCAGCCCTCTGAGAACCCAACTAGAAAAAGTTTTAGGTTTTTGCTAATTTTATAGAATTGAGCTAACTTGCAGGCACGTCATATAAGTTACTATCGTACTTCTACAGTAAAGAGCGATCAGTATGTTGCTATGCTGTAAATCTGAGTTGTTAGCTCTACGGAATGGTACTTAAAGATTAAAAAAAGGAAGAACGAAAAAAAAACGAAAACGAAAGCAAAACCTATTACGGAGATTTCATAGACCAGACAAAAGAACTTTTTTAGGGACACTCTGTAATTGCTACTACACCGACTCTTCTGCTTTGAGAGATTATAAGGAAAGTCTTTTTAGCATTTTTTTCGCACCCGAAAATTCTCTTCAAACCCTCCTCTCTATTGCCCATAGATTTAGCTCTCTTTTTTCAAATACCTTAAACTAATGAAAACATGCTTTCGTGAACGCGCTCATCATCTATACCACTATTCGCTGCATTAAAAAACAAGCTTTTTGCTGGTTTCCTTCCACTTCCTCGCAATATTTTTTGTTTTCCCATGATACATGTGCTAATCGCCTATTAGCACCAATTATTGCGCGTGTTCCTTTAGAGTATAATCCAATTTAGAGTTCATTGCGTGTAGGCGAGTGTGTCTGATCTGTGTTTACCTAGGCTTGTCGGCGAGTCTTGTCGACGCCGCTGCCAGAAGTGTCGGCCCGACAGTGCCGTTACGCAACCCGAACGTCGATCCAGATTTGGAGGAGCTCCGGAGCACCAAAACGCGTGGAATGGGAAGGCTCCGGAGCAATGAAGTGGCAGAAACCCGGCATTTGCCCCCCCCCCCCCCCCCCCGGAGGTATCCCTTCGACTGTCTGAGTATATATGCTGTTGTCATACGTGGGAGGGTTGGTAGCGATAGATTACAAAGAACGATGCCTTTCAGTAGAGGGTCAAAACTTATTACCAACGTGTTAGAAGTCGGCAAAGGAGGTGCTCATTCGAAGTTGACATGCTATAACGATCGAAAGGCAGCCGTTTGATGGTTCATATGTGTCGCGAACGCGTCTCGAGAGAGGCGTGGCCAACGCGGCTAGTGGTGCAAGCCAGTCGTAAAGAGAACAGAATCGCAATCCGGTGACTCGAGTCATGACTTTATGCTGTTTCCATCAATGCATTGAGCGAGTCTCTACATGGTGCATCGGAGGACAAAGTAAGAACCTCCAGTCGCCCAGTAAAAATCTACCCATTTCTAGAACTTCGTAATCTGCAGCTCTTTCTCGAATAATGTTTTTTTTTGAATCACATTATGCCAGGCCATTTTGAACCCACGGAGAGAGGGAGAGACAGGGATCCAGCTCGCTGGCTAGTTCTTTAGAAAAAGTGCTTTGGTTTGCAACTACTTACTACGATTGTGACGCGATGGCTGCAGATCTTATGAGGTCGATTCATGGAATGCGCACGCTTTCACGACCGCGACCAGGGCCTGGTGCAGGGAACCGGACCAGATTGTTTCTGGAGGGAAAAGCAAAGGGGACATTGTTTTTGCGAGGTCCGGGCTGGAGCCGCAAGCATGCCGATGGCATCAGACATCATGCTTTATTCAAACGAAAACGCAATGGTATTCACCGACTTTGGTTGCGCATGCGCGTACAAGGACTCGAGCGTTAACCCAAAAATGGGCTAAAGGCACCGTCCACCTAAAATGAGGGTTCAATTCGATGGCATACTAATGTGGGCCCCCACATTAGGCCAACCACCAAGTTTCCCCGCAAAAGATTGCTTCCGCAGCGAGAAATCCGCTTCGGAAAGTACGTCACTCCTTGCAGGTTTGGCGGGCTGCGGCGCTGATATACGCCGGGCGACAACAGCGCCGCAGCCCTGCAACCTGCACTTTCACCTTCCCGCTTGTTCTCCAAAAAGGGGTTTTTGTGGATTTCGAGGATTCTCGACTTCATACTCGAAATCAGGGCCTTCAGAAGGCCTGGAAACGACAAAACATGGAAGTCGAGAATTTGGGTGGGCGGTGTCTTTAAAACCTATACGAATGGAATCCGTGCCCCAATTTTCTCCCGAATCAGCTGAGCATTCCAGCTGGGTTCTGCTTAAACTAGAACTGGTCTTCTGCTCGCATGATTTTCATACTTTTTTACATACATGGTACCTCCACCAAAGCTTTTCAAACGGGCAAGAAACGGTCCTCCAGGTTTTTTTTAATGACCTTCAGAGATTTTCAATGGTATGCAGTCTGCTCTGATCTAAAAGCGCGCCCCGATGCTTGCCTTCATATTTCCTTTTCCTTCTTTGGAGTTTTTCTTGTTAGACGCTTTTTGTCATCGTCTTGCGGGAGGGGAGGCGCATGTGTTGATATAGGGAGGGGACGGAGGGAAGTGGAGCAGGGGAGGGGAAAAGTGCTGGACCAATGGATTCCCGGCTCCAATAATGAATAAAACTTGTTTGGTGCAGGAAGTAATGGAAATCTTTAAATTCGTTTATCAAGTAAAAGTGGGTTTTCACTCTTATAAATACTTTATCCCGGGGTGAGCGAGAGCACAAGCAAAATGACCAGTGAGAACTAGTGAGCGCGGAGAGGGGTCGAAGAAGGTCCAACAAGAGTTCGTAAAAAAATTTTTTGGATAAAGGTGGGCTTCGTCTCAACCCTTGTTCTAGCTGGTGCCGAGCCTGCCCGTGAGTCATTGGCGTCTATCACACGACGCCATTACTTCCGCAATGCACCAGTAGCTATCAATTCCACACGATCGACATCTTACCGTCAGCACCCACTGTTTAGCTGCATTCTGATCTGGAGAGCTGTTCAACATTGAAGATAAAATAGTGGGGACGTAAATCACAAAATAAGCCACACTTGCATAAATGTGTCCTAGAAATTGTATCGTAATTGCATAGTTGAAGGGCGATTTTTTACCTACCTTTGCCATTGAATCTGAGAAAATGATTAAATGGCAGGATCATATAAACTCTATAAGTGAATATGCATAAGATACAAGTGGCAATGCATACATTTGATGTCACCACCAAATTTAGGGTAGGGTGAACACCGATAGAAAACCATTCGGCCATCCATGATCCGGTGTAACCCATAGTTATTGGGAAGAAAATCACAGGCATTGTTATGGTGTTAAAAATAAAGTCGCATGTGCTCGAAACACTTTGATAAATAAGCAGGTAGTAGGCAAAACCACCCATTTGTTTTGGAGACTTGTAGAGAATGCAGTATATGGCAAAAACGTTGAACGACGGAGATAGTATGGACAGGACACGAGAGAAAAATATGTAGTTTTTCGGGTAAACGTCAAAGTCGTCACATTCAATCATTTTCGCAAGGTTCTAAATATTTTACAGCTTTCCGAATGTCTCGCAGTTAGACACACTATGTCATGGACATAATCTTCTTTGAAATTATTACAGAAACACTTACGTATTAAGTTCCTGATCAGATATCACCACAGCATGATGTTCAGTAGTGAACATCTTCCTAGAATCAAGTGATGAGTTTAAGATCGTTTTTTTTCAACAAAATCTATCACTGACTGACTTGTCGGAGGAAATATGGGCGACTGGCTGTTGAATGTATGACTATGTTTGCTTCATAGTCAAAGCACCTGCACTCATTGCAAAGCGTTACCAAGTAATCTAATTTGTTCCGAGAGTCAGTATCGATGAATACAAGCTTTTACTCATCGATTCAGAGTGAGATTCTGTAAATCACACCTCTAGATCACTGATTGTTCCGCTATTCGTAGTGGGATTGGCTGAGCGAACTTCCAAGGTTGATAACACTTCTTTATTCGCTAACGTTTCGGCGCTTTCGCCTTCTTCAGAGCCTGCAAGCCGAAAGTATATGAACTTACTCGCCCAGACGTCAACAATAGATAAAGTATCATTCAAGAACAAAGCCAATGCTAAACAAAACCATATTCACAAGCATAGTACTAGTCCGGAAGGAGGAGTGTGCCGCCATAAAGAGAGAACTCGCGCCTTATCAGTCCCTATGCGGATTCGAATATGAGGCCGGGTCAGCAAGGCACGTATAAAAGAGCTGAGGTTGAGTCTTGTGTATAGTGGTGGTCCTCGGACTCCCGTCTTGTGCTATCTAAGGTGAGTATATGCTTGTGAATAGGGTTTTGTTTAGCACTGGCTTTGTTCTTGAATGATACTTTATCTATTGTTGACGTCTGGGCGAGTAAGTTCATATACTTTCGGCTTGCAGGCTCTGAAGAAGGCGAAAGCGCCGAAACGTTAGCGAATAAAAAAGCGTTATCAACCTTGAAGTTCGCTCAGCCAATCCCACTACGAGTATCCACCATGCCAAGATTCAGAGACAGCCGAACCTGGACAATCCTGTTCCGCTATTATTCTTTCTCAGCCCCTAAACCACTAATGTGTTCGCCAATTTCAAAAATTATATAGGCGGTTCAACAAACGCAGAGACAGGGCGCTACTGCGTCGCCTTTCTGCTCAAGCGCACCATACCTTTCACCGTCTGCCGTCCTTCCAAACACGAACTGTCCTAGTCGGACGCATAGTTGCGATAGGAGGAGTAATGGATCTTACCCCCTTCACTTTGAGGCCAAACTTCGGATGACCCCCTTCACCTGGGCTGAGAGGTATTGTACTCTGAGAATATAAAATAAAAATCGTTATCAAAAGGTTTTGCAGACTAAGTACCTCAAACAACAAGTACACTCATAAATTTACAAAAGAAACGGTATATATGTTTATTCATATTATATTACTAAAATAGGATTGATTGATTTCATGGAACTGTAACGCTCAGGGACGTATT